>JAALXH010000006.1:0-24243 GCA_012977735.1 Fusarium tanahbumbuense | reverse complement strand
CTCTAGGTGGGCAACAGAAGAAACATCCTCTACGGCTTAGGCAACAGAAATAAAGTAGCCTAAATAATAGTCTAAGTTCGCATAAGGTGACGAAGTTATTTCGTCTCTTATGCTTTTAACGGTGAACTCTTTTGACAACCTGCGGCCTCTTACCCAAAGTCAAACCCCGAGTGCAGGGAAAGTACAACATGCGCATCAAATGGCGCGAAAAAATTGAGATTAGAAACTTGGAGGTGAAACTTTTGAGATTTCCAGTATTGCAGCTTGAACAAATCAGAGACAGACGGTGGATCAGAGTTCGCAAGAGAAGAAATGGGAACGACGGAACAAGGCGAAGCAGGCCAATGTTGAATTTCATCCCGATGATAATGTGCTTTTTTTAGTTGATTGCTTGATTCTCAACTGTTCTTTTCATGGTGTGACGAATGTATGCGAATGATCATTTACTTGTCATTTGTGTGAATCCTTGCTCATCGTATTGTCATGATACATGTCCCTTGATGATTGATAACAGATACTGTGTTGTAATTAGTTCGTATTTACAATGGTGTTCAAAACATATAAGCCCCTATCCCATTATTCAACCACGTCGAACAAAAGAACATTCCCAGCATCCATCTCGCAGATCGATATCAAATACCCCACGAATCCCCCGCTTTTCCAAGTCTTTGGATCACCGTGGCTATATTCCATAGGCATTTCTCACAGACAATAACAAACTTTCAATTACGACCGCCAATATGCCTCCCCAGACACCTTCCGCAACCGCTCCCAGAGGAACAGAACCTCCTAAGCCCAAAAGCACAGCCAGCTGCACAGCTTCCAAACTCTGAGCTTGGTACTCAGACAGCTCAACTCAACGAACCTTTGTGCGGGATGGAAGTTCAAACAATTCTCTGCTGACGCGAGCAATGCCACGCCACCTGTCCTACTACGAAGACGAATCACAATCAACTTCCAATCCAGAGAAACGACTTCGACGGAAAGGCCAAGCGCTATCTACAGATCTATTAGCCTCTACTTTAGCCAAGCACCAGCAGTTACGAATCGCAATTTTGTTAATACTATATCAGAATGAACAACCAAGAGATCGATTTGAAGCTATAGAATCCGGGGCCGAGCAGTTATAAAGCGATCATGACCCCGTCAGCATGAAACCGGAATTGCTCGAAAAAGGCGGTAAACCAGGGGTGTTGTAGCAGAAACTCGAACGCCTCGAGTCATGTAACCAGAAACAACACTCGACTAGAAGATGAGAAACTCGACGAGATCGCGACGCTACTGGGGGTCTACTAGTTGCACCTCTCGTGGTGGAATGTTCGGCAAAGGGTACTGAGCAATGTAGAAAGTAGACTTGCATCCTGAGCCAGGAAAAGACCATGGAAGAGACTTTCATCTGCTATTCTACTCACTTGCTATAACTTAGCCATACTTGGAAGCCCTGCGGTACTCCCCGCGCTTACATTATCTTGAGTGATGACCAGTAGCTCAATTGAGTGTCGGAAGATAAAGACGTAGATGTATGAATGTCAATCCCGTGTTCTTGAGAGCAAGTACTAGACACACTTTCAGACAATGAACACCACTATTCGTCATCTTCATTGATACCTACTTCCCAACAAATAGAAGGCGAATGCTTGTGCGCGGTGCTCCCCTTCCTAACTGGCTGAGCTACAGTCCGAAGGCACTTTGATCCTGACGGTTAAACCTGTGCTTGGAACTTCTCTAGATATCTTCACTAAGCCTGTTAAAGGTATAGCAGCGCGAAAGACTCCCAGTGATTTCAGTCGATACTCTAGTTCTCTTATCTGGAGACAATAGAGTTCACGTAATTTCCGCTCAATTCTTTCATGTCGGCCTGCTGTGATACGTACAGACCCTTGAAGTCCATGGACACCTGTTGGCGGCGCGTAAGACTGCAGCATGGTTACTGAAGCCCTTTGATTGTTCGTGAGGGACACCATCTAAAGTCGGCGACCCCGTCAACACAAAAGGGTCAGTGTCGCTCTAGCTTCCTCTTCTACGATAACACTGGACGATAGGTACCTACATCGCGAGAATGATATAACTTGGCAGGACAGGATGTTGAAAGAACGGACTCAACCGGGTCTGTCAGAATGTAAAATCACAACGTTTTTCATTTCGGGTGAACTGCCTCAATGCCCGATAACAATCATAAGATTAATGCAAATCAAAAGTTGATTGCTATCAATACCTAGCTGGGGTCTATGTCCAACGTGTACAATACCTGTACTGGTTTGCCCAATGTGAAGTTGCTGACCGATTTACACCTTCGAACACCTGCAAAAGAAAACAAGAAACGAAAAAAAAAAACCAATATTCGCATTCGTCGATAGTCTGTGTCGTACTGCTCGTAGCGGTAGTCGCTGCGTAAGTCTCTAACATCATTCTGTAAAGTCTAACGGTCAGCTAAGGTTCAGTGCACTAGTCTGTGTCTTCGAGACTTACTGAGGTCGTCGTGGAATTGAGACATAGGATCTGGAAGGACAACATGCTAAATGTTACCCCGAGTGACGTGGTAGAGCAAGATTATTTCTTCTCCTGGACCTCCTTGCTGGTGACCCCATAGAGGTTCTGGTAATGCTTCAGGACGTCGGCTGCGACGACTTGAGCTCCCCAGTTCTTCGTGCTGTCGCTGACAGCAATCTCCTGCCCCCGCTACTGGTAGGCGATCGACGTAGCAAAAGTCCCGTCCGACTTCTTCATAAACCGAAGATGAAAGGTAATGGTTGAGGCCGTCCGTCCCTCACTATGGGTATCGGTCCATCTACCAACCTGAATCGGATCCGGGACCCCGAGATTTTCTGGATTAGCCGCGTCAAGATATTTCTTGAGCTGTGTTTCCACTACCTTCTTACTGTTGGCTCGAGGCATTGTGTCGCGGATGCAGGTTGTAATATTGGTTGTTCTTCGTTGGTATCGAGTTGTTTGAGAAAGGATGATTTCTCTTTCCTTGCAAGGGCTCGAGACGAAGAAATCATCCGGGCCAGAGTAACCACATAGCTACAGCAGTGACAATGTTCATAGTAGTGCCAGCTGTTACAGCAGTGACAGGTGCAGTCCATAGCAGTGACCCAGCTCTAGTAACACAGAGGTAGAACAAACATACTGTTACACAACAGCGGCAGTGGCGCAGCAGTGACAACTTAAAAGTATACCTCTATTCCTACCAAACGCCTGTCCTTTTCCCCACCAAACTCAACTCTCCTCCCACAACATTTTTCGCATCTGCGTCACGACGAAAAAAGGCAGCGATCAACACAACAACCCGCCTGCGACTGTTCAACTTTACCACAGAATCGCGAAACCCAACGAGGATGGAGCGCGTCAAGGAACCTGGTGAGATCTGCCCGCCGTCACATCAAACACCTTACTCACAGCATCTAGATGCACGCGAAGAAATGTCTGCCTCGATCATCCCCGGATACCAGGCTGGCGCCTCTCTCAGCCTAGAGGTCCTCGACAGTCCTAAGTCTTCCATACTCCGACCGGTGTCGAACCTCTCAGTCAAGATCGAAAAGATTCTCCCAGAAACCATGGCCCCCGTCATGCTCGTAACATCCGATACGCCCACCGGACCACCAACGCGTGCAGTTCTCAAGCTTTTCGACCGTCGCTTCGGGTCGTCGCTGCGAAGGAACAGACACGACGAACACATCCCGTGTCGCGTCCAAGGCGAGGAGTTGTTCAAAGCGTTACTACTCCAAGAGAAGCCCATACCTTTCGCCCGAAATAATGAGGAACGAGAGAAAGAGGCGGACGAACACGAATTGTTATCTTTCCTAGGAGCTTCGGCCTGGTTGGACGAGCCCGATGGACAAGCCAACTACGAATTCGAACTCTGGCATCAGTCGTGCGAATATTACCAGACCGAGGTACGAGCATACAATCACTTGCAGGATCTTCAGGGCGTCGTCATTCCCCGAATGTATGCCTCTGTGCGACTTCCATGCGAATGTGGCGTTCCCAGACTTGATTATTTCTTCAGTCCCTACGGCATTCTCCTTCAGTGGATCGACGGACCGAACCTGTATGACTATCCTGATAACATGGTGTCTCCGGCTGGCTTGACTGAGATTGTGCAGCGCGCCGTGAATGGAGCTTATCAGATCAATGAACGCGGCAGAGTCCTCAACGACAGTGGGCCACGCAACGTGGTAGTCGACAAACAACTCCAACGACCTTATATCGTTGATCTTGCGCAATGCGTTTTCGAGGAAGACTCCTATGAGGAGGATCTGGAGGACCTTGAAGAGGGAAAGACAATTGAAGACGCCTGGCTCGATCAGGTCTGGCTCAAACACAACCCGAGCTCAATCGGCACCGTCATGAAGAGGAGGTTGGACAGAGACTATGGAATCAAGATCGAGGTCGCTTTCACAATGTTGGATAAGGTTTTGGAGTACGAGTCCCCCATTACTACTGACCCTCGTCGAGTGAGGAGTTACACTACGTGTTCGGGTCCGTCAATCATGATCAACGGGGGAGGCCTTGGCAACGATTATCACGGTACGAGGGGTTTCGGCACCCACATCTGGCTGAGAATGTGGAAGCGATTCCGCCTGGCAGTCTCGGGAGGTACAACAACTCTCGCGAGACTGTTCAATTGGATCAAGGCTAGATTGATCTGGTCGCTTAGAAAGGGTATTCACAGCTATGGGGGTCCTATCTATTGATGCGAGGATGTCTATTACTAGCTTGGACTGGAGTTTAAGTCTATAATACACCAATCATCTTATATGCTTTGCCTTGAGACACTTACCTCTATCTAACCCACAACTGTCTGATGCATAAGCGACAAGTCCATTGGGCTAGTCCCGGGGCTGGTGGCTTGGCTGGGCGCTGCCAGACGCTGCGAGCTGGGAGGTGGGGACAAGACATCATAACTGAAGGCGGCAGTGGTTGGATTGCAGCAGATGGATTTGAGAGGCTACGATATGAGGCCAATGCCGGGATTGAGTTCAGCGGAAATGGATTGAGTTGGGATTGGAACGGGGACGGAGCTGGAGCACTGGGAGGTGATGAGCTTGAGGATCACCTGGGGCTAAGCAGAGCAAGAAATGTCGGTAGTATCCCAAGACACCAAGAACAGAGAAGAAGGTAGTGTGGTAGCAATCAATACAGAGAAAGTAAACGAACAACAACAGGACCGGAGAACAATGATGACGGATGAGAAGAACGGAACTGAAAGGCCCGCAGCAGTGCGGAAGTTGGGTCCGATCTAGCGCTATAAGAGGCCAATGCTTCAGTTGCTTGTCCCTTATCGGTTAGTGAAGTTACAGCGCCTCTCTAGGTACTGGATCTTCGATCTGACACTTCAGCCAATCAAAATGGCGTATGTTTACGCTAATCCCGCTAGTCACCGGCAAAACGACCCCAACCTCGATCACTTCAATCCATTGTTTTATTTCTTACGACCAGGCGACTGTTCGTTCAATGGAGAGAAAACTCGGTCTCAGCTTATACTACATGACATGAACTTGATGGGTATTCGATACATCTGTATATTGTTCTTTAAATAACAAAGTATCGCATTCTAAACATCACAAGGCCGTACTGACGCGACAAGTTGATGTCCCAAGCTGTATTGTAATCGAGCTGCAAGAAGCAAATTGAATCATTGGTGACCTTTCCAATATCAACAAAATCGCGGTCAGACATGTTCTCTACTACCTGTGAAGAAGACGTCACACAGTAATTCGTCTACTTTCAGTCCCTATACCATTAAAATAACGACAAGCAATTCGCTCTCGAGATTGGTAACTGTAGGATGGTGAGCAATCGACGTTTGGAGTTGGAGTCCAGATCCGGGGGTTGAGGTGCGGGACATCCTTTTACACAATGGGGCGCCACTCGCTTTGCTACCAAGGACAGAGAGCCAGGGAAAACGATTATTCATCAGCTTGGAGCCATATCAGTACCAATCTTGTAGGTTCATATTTTGTGTAACCAACTAATAATAAGCAACCGGTCCATCCAGTTGGACATTGAGTCGTGATGTTGGTAAGGTCTTGCGGTAAGCTGCCCTGCGCCACTACCGGGTAATTTGGACAGCAAAAAGCTGACGGGCAGGGTGGAAGTAGAAAGAAGAATTGACCGTGAGAAAGTATAAGAGACGAAAATTTAGTCCTTTTATCACGATTTAGAAGGGCATATAGGCTATTTTTTCTAGTAACCTAAGGATGAAAGGACATTTCTTTTGTTGCCAACCCTGGCAGCTGACGTCAGAGTCGCAAGCCAATCGCTTAATCTTGTCTAGCCCTCGGCTGAGACTAGTACCACTCCTGGCTAGCGCGAATGACATAGATCATCATAAAATCGCTCAACGAGTAAGGGAAGTTGAGAGACTTCAGAAGCTCAAACATCTGCCAGAATGATAGACCTACCCGACGAGATCTGGCAGCAGATATTTGCCAATTTTGAGGACTACATGCCCTTGAAGAATTGGTGGATGTATGGCGCTCAACTCAATCACGAATCTCCTAGAACCTTGTTCTCACTCTCACAAGTATCACGCCGTTTCCGACGCGTTGCACAATATTTCCTTTATCGCACTCTTCTTCTTGAAGGACGTGATGATCAAGTGCTAGTCCAGATGCTTCTCTTAAGAACTTTAAGCGAAGACCCCAAACTGGGTCAATACGTCCGCAATGTTTCCCTTGACGACAGTACAGGAAGTCCCCTTCGGATGAGTACCACGTTGGCCAACATCCCAGTTGAAAGCATCCTTGAACAAGCGCTTGGTTCTCTCAACCTCCCACCATTTACTGCCAAGTGGATTGAAAAGTCCATTTCTGATGGGTGCGCATTTGGGATTCTCGCCGTGGCATATATGGCTCAAGCTCAGTTTGTTGATTGCACAGTGGCTCGCGTTGGAAGTCCTTTACCGTCTATGCTCAGCGGACGCCTAGGGGTAGAAGATGGTTTGCTGAGCCAAGCTCGAGTGGGAGCAAAGGCTCACAAAATCGATCATGAAGACAATGACAAGACAAACAACAAACAGGCGCCAATCATGATGGGGAAGGTGCCTGAAGCCTATAGCTTTCCTAATCTGACGGAAGTAAGGATAAGACTAGGAGGAAGCGAAGAGGTTTTGCCCGCCTTTGTGATCGAGCCGATTCTCCTTCACCCCACACTAAAAACACTACGCACCTATGGCATCAACTGGAGTGGGAATACAAGTAGGCAACTAAGATGGCCTGACCGAGTTTCCAATCTTCGGTGCTTGGATCTAAAGGAGTCTGTCATAGATGCAAACGGCCTGAGGAGCGTCCTCACTCGCTGTCCAATGTTGAAGGGCTTGTCGATTCAGTTGGCCAGTTGGAGCCGCGAACAAGAAAGAGAAGAGGGTAGCTGGATAGTTGACCTCGATGATTTCGGCAATGTGCTGAGACAGTTAGGACGAGGTTTGGAGGAGTTCGATATCCATACTCTCCACTACAGTTCTGATAATTCCACCGACGGTAGAATTGGGTTGCTCCAATCCCTCAACTCGTTGAAACATCTCAAAATTGACAAACAGGTACTTCTGGGGCTTATGACAGATCCAGGTGAGGAAGTGGATTTGCCAGCCTTGCAGCTCGGTAAGGCTTTGCCGCCATCTTTGGAAACTCTATACTTGCATTGGGAATACTGGTATGACAAGAGGCGTCGAGTCGTTAACGAAGAAATCCATGACTTGATTATCCAAGAGAGCCTCCCTAATCTCCGAGAGGTACAGGTTGAGAGGTTCTATAACAAGACAGGGGAAGGAGAATGGGATCCAGATTTGAAGGTGGATGGATGGGAAATCAGTGTTCAAAATGAGCATCTTTGGGAGACCTATGATAGTTCGGGGTGTATGCGCACGATCCTTATTCTGTCCAGGAGGATCTAAATGTCGATCAATAAAAACCTTCCTCTTATTTGAATAGCCTTTTGAAGACATTATTGCCACGGCTAAGCTAGCCCTGCATGATTACGAACAATGATTCGCACCAAGTGAGCATGTTGTTGACAGCTTCTAAGGCCGACAAGGCGACCTACCTTGTGGCGATTCTATGTAGTGATTTGCTCCCAGAGGGCGCCATTGACATTGTGGAAAAAGAAGCCTTTAAAAGGTGAACAGCGGTTCAATGACGAGGTTCAATCAATGGCCGGCTTTGAAGAACATTATGCAATTTCTTGCCTTGGTTGCCTTTCGCAATCCATCCCACTGACTGTCCTTTATTGATCGCCGAGTTTATTTAAGGTTTTTGAAGGTCAGTTATCAAGTCGCACCGTTCATTTGTCGAATCATTTACCCTTCGTCGCTCCTAGCTCTCTGTCTGTTTAGCAAGATGTTGATGAGAAATTAGACCAGTTGCGTTCTTTACCTCGACGCCCTTGCAATGATGCGCAAACACCTCTCCTAGATCTTTGTGCGGAAAGGGGAAGCATCATTCA
This sequence comes from Fusarium tanahbumbuense, assembly GCA_012977735.1. Taxonomy (NCBI): domain Eukaryota; kingdom Fungi; phylum Ascomycota; class Sordariomycetes; order Hypocreales; family Nectriaceae; genus Fusarium; species Fusarium tanahbumbuense. Next base: position 15,798 of record JAALXH010000006.1, on the reverse strand, counting down.
ACTGTGTTTGGACGACATCTTGTTTCGGTGGAGAGGATAGAGGTTTGATGTTGTACTCGACGTCTCTCATGAAGTTGCGCATCTCTTTAATATCGCTACTGGTCCTTTGGATGCCGTGTTGTATCTTATGCGGCGTTGCTATCATCTTGTCGAAATGCTCCTGCACAGTAGACTTCTCAATGTCGAGAGCCTTATCCGTAGTCGGTGGCGAAACGGTGTCTGTCTTGTCTTCGGATCGATGTGCGAGTGCCAAGGTGGACTGACACGAACACGACCGATAGTTGACTGTAAACACTAGACAATCGCAGATGTGAACAGTTATGTAGAAACTCACACCGGAATATCTTGAGCACAATGAGAAGATGTGACACGATTTTGCGTCTAGCTCTCGAACGCATATCAAGCTTTTGTACGATCAACAGCCACTTGTCACCGAATCCTCAAAGTTTGTGATTGTTCATGTGAAGCTTGTATAGTGGAATAGCTGCGATCATCAACGACAGGCTGCTCGAGAGTTGATGGGTGAACGATCGGGTCAAGCGCTGAAGTGCCGTGGACCGCTGCATCTGCATTAATTTTCAGCGCTTCTTTAATGGACCAGATCCCTGACAGGCACATCGCTGCGGCTCATTTGCACCTCGAAATTTGCACGTTGGGAATTTTTCTAGGAAATATTATAACCCGGAGTTTAGACCAAACATCCTAAGCGATGGCATGTTTGATTGCGCCTTGGAACTCATAGTGACTGAGATTTGATTGTTCAGACGTTCGTTATACTTATTCTGCCGATCAAGATGTAGGGTGATGCATTGTCATGCGTATGCAAAATAGTGACCCTATTGAAACAGCTTTACTTTTATTTGTAGAGAACTTCTGCTCTATTGTTGAATTTAGTAGGTTGATTGCAAAGGTGGATAGCAATGATGTTCATTCAACCCTCAACGCCACACCTTTCAAGGTCTTGCACCATGGCAGCAACGAATCTTGCAAATGGAATCTGCTGTTTGTTTGGAAAGCAGTTAGTGACATCATATCCCATGATCGAGCAAGTGAAATGACCAGGTATAATCGCTTTGTTCGTGCTCTCATCCTAACTCAAGGTTGGAGGGGCCCTTCCGTCGAGGGAACGGGAAAAACAGGATCATCGAGAGCCGCCATTTTGGGCTTTTACCAATTGTTTATTGAGACTTCTCCGAAGAGTTTTGTTACCATGATAGCGGGGAGCTTTTCTGATGCTAAGTTGTTTAATAATAGAGTACGATGCCGAACGGTCCTTTTCTTTCTGAGCTTTAGATTACTTGCATACACATGGCCAGAAAAGCAGTCTGTATGTTCCAAGTCTTGTGCCAGTACACCGCCAATAATTTCCTGGCATTTTGCAAATATGCAGGAGTTGACGCTTCGATGGGCGAGAGCTTCAAGAAGGAGACCCGACAGGTATGACATGTCGTTACCCTGAGCTTTCATTTAAAAGCTTGGCTAACCATAAAAGCCGTCTCCTATCCGGATCTTATCGATGGAATTCCTGACAACAGGTTCTGATGTTCATGTTCCACATAAGAGTAACTTCAATATTTACCCCCGTCTAAGCTCATCAGTATAGGTCAGTACAAAAAGCCGTGACAACGCTCTGCAATCAGTCATTCTAAAGACTTATACAGTTATCTTTTTTTTACATCTGGAGAAGGCGCCGTAAGCTGTGGCCATGGCTCCCTACCAGGGAATAGAGGGATTTAGTCATCAGGAATATACAGCTCCATCGGGTCAGGATAAACAATCGTCATTCTGTCAAAACTTCTACCTTACACGATCGCTACTGAATTTATCCTCTCATTCCACATCACCATCCGCGTAATTCCAAATCAAATCGTATACAATGTTCCAAAACAATTAGGGAGTGAAGTACCAGTTCCTTGTCAAGTACAAGTCGGGAAATCTCCAGATCTGTCACACTCAAACTCTGAACAAAACCTTCCCAGAACCGGAACGATCTCCTGCACAGAAGTCACATTCCTCAAACTCCTTGAAATCCCCCTGTACCACGTGTTCTCGATAGAAGTTAACTGCCTCGCGCAAAGTAAGGTTTACCCTGGACTGCTCATTGAGGACTTTGAAGAGATCGACCGCCGAACTAGTGCCACCTTGAAGCGTTCTCATGAACGGGCCCTTGGTGGGTGCATGCCAGTCCTGGGAGTCTTCGTGCCACTCCACGATTTGTCCAGGACGGTAAAGATCCCAATCACCCCAACCAGTAAGACAGCGTTCGGGACGAAGGTACATCACGTCTCTATACCTGATGCGGTATGATGCGGGTTGGCACGAACAACTGTCTGCGCTCATGTTGTGGGCATCGTCAGAAGTCTCGTCAGAAGTGGTCTGGGGAGTCCACGCTTCCCAGCCATCGCGGGACAGCCCCGAGACATCCGCCGGCTTCACAAACCGGTATTCGTAGCCATTGTCGATAGCTCGGTTCACTGGGATAAGTTGAACGGCCGACTGATAGACGTGTTCTTCCTGGGTGGAAGAGGGCGATTCTGGTTGTATATCTTGAGAGGTCTTGGGGTCATCTTTGGTTGCAACAACGGACTCTTCGATGAACTCGATGTGCTTTTTCACTGAGGCGATCTGCTCTCCCATTCGCTGTGTCTGTATGTCGTTAGTATCGTGAGTATTGGATGATGCTGAAGGAAATGAACATACTAGGGACCGAAAGGCGGGCCTCTGGCTCTTGTAGGAAGACATCTTGGCGATAATATTTTACAGCCGATAGGGTGTCGAAAGATAGGCTTGTGTGTGTTCAGATAGAAAAGGGTGTCAGATAGTGGTGGCCATGTAAAATGATGGATATGTTGATGTGTAGTGAAGATGAAAGGAAGTGGGATGGTGAAAGATGTTACGTACTACGTGGGGAGAGAACAACAACTGCGGGTTGGCACGTGAAAAGAATGGCCCTGGCAGTGACAAAAATCCACAGCATTGCACCGCAGGTCAGTCAGATAAAAAGTACTATGTTCCTTGAACAGTCCCACTGCGAACACCAGCTGACAACCAATTGAAGGTCCCCATTGCCCTGCACTTAACGAAGACAAGGAGTCTCGTCATCGCCTTCTGTATTGGGACTTACCACAATAATCTTGTACTGCCTCCTCTTGTCAAGACATTCCGAGACCTAGACTAGGCTTTGAAAGCATCATGGTGTCAAGACAATGAACCCTGTTAAGCATAACAGAGGAAAGAATTCACTAACGTTATGTAAATGTAGATAAGCACCTGGGATACTTTATTCGTTGTTTTGGTGCTCTAAGTTTAGAAACTCATTCATATATCAGCCTGGCGCTAACTTCTCATCAGCCTATTACCCCAAGAGTTGCGGTTATACTACATGATGCCGCCATGGAGCCGCCTCATATGCGCGTAGCAATCGCTGTCTTGTGCGAACGTCGTCATGCACACCCAGTAGATATGCGTTCGACAAACTGAACAAGTTATATGGTTGCATCCCTCCGTTTTCTGTATGGCTGTAGTGCATTTCGGGCAATCCTTGACACCCAGATACTCCTTAGCTTTGATAAGCTCTTCAATATCGTCAGCGTTATTCCCTTTATTCTTTGAACATGATATCCCTGGGTGTGAAACATGACAGGCTGTACAAGTAGGATTCAAGCATGCGGCACATGTAAACATGAGCGGAACCTTTCCGGGGAAGAGACTCAGTAAACTTGATCGCAATCTGGCGTTGGGCAATACCGGAATTCGGCTTGGTGACGTTGTATGAATGAGGCAAAGGAGGCCTCAAGGATGTTCTCGAAAGTTTCAGAGAGAAGAAAACTCTGGATCTCCGAGTTTGGAAAGACTTTTCCGCACTTTTCAAAGTCCCTCAGACAACTGATTGATAAATCTCCCGACTTTGTTGCTTCTGCTTGACACATGTTGAATAAGCAAATACTGCAATAGATGTGTCCACAAGAAGTCTTCAGTGGTTCTTCGGCTTCGCCCAAGCAGACTGGGCAATCTGACTCAAATTGTTGTTTCTTGGTTGGAGAGACTGCTTTCCCGATGACTTCCTCGTCTGCTTTTAGCTCGTCGATGAGTTGCTGTAAGGCTTCAGCAGCTTGTGCTAACCGATCCTCGGGACCATAAGCCCGGAAGAATGAGGCTTGTATATCGCGAATTATGACGGCCCCAAGGCCTCGCTCGATCTCTCAAAGCTTCCTGTAGGCATTCTTGCTGATCTTGAGGTTAGGGTACCAGATATTCTTTCCGTCCATCGTCATAACAGTGCCAGTAATGACTTTTTCCAAAGTTCTTTTGGCTTGAGCGACTAGCTGACGATCCTCACCCTCTATCTTCAGTATTCGATTGAATCTGCGCTCAGGCAGGGCGGGATAACGGACGAACTGCCGATTCCAATTGGACTTGTGTGCATCAATTGTCTCCTTAACGGCACCATAAACGCGGGCTGATACCTTGAATTTGACGGAAGTGATGAGTTGAAGGAAAAGCTTTCCGGTTTGGTTGAATGGTAACTCTGCTCCATTAGGGTAGAAGCGGCAAGTTGCGCATGGCTTTCCTCAACAAAGGTTGCCTGGGCTTCAAACCGTCTGGCCACAGAACTGCCAAAGACGCTCCATCTTTCCAATTCGCCTTTCTCGTACAACATTGATTTGACCAAGGTCGAGTCCATTTCTATGTCCATCTCATAACTTGGATCTCCTAGAGCTACCAGGCAAGGCTTATCAGATGGAGGAAAGACAGAAGTGATGTCGTTCTTTGTAATACTAGCACTCAGTCTAACCAAATTGATCTTCCATCTCCCATTCTCCTGAACCGCATGATCTGCAACAAGCGACTGCACCGTGACTTTCATGCTGTTGATTTTGTACTCTTCGCTTTGGAATCTGTGAAATGATCTGCTTGCAACCCTCTTGTTCGAAAAGTATAGACAGCATGTTCTGACGGGTCGATGCCATGAACAACGAACTTGTCTGTTGTCAACCTGGCCAACTCGGATCCTGGAGGGATCGGAACACGCATTGAGTTGACTACTAAATCTGGGGGATCGATGCAGATCTGTAGTCGCGAACACGCGGTCTTTGCAAACGTCGGGTCTTTGACTTTGACGATTGCAAAGCCGTTTGGCATATCTTTAGGCTTTATATATCGTATATAGGTTATCAATACGGGGACATCGACATCGGAAAGTAAGGCTCTAACTGAGCTTGCTGAGGCATCGGTCGGAAGGTTGCGTATTTGAATGGCGGGAAAGTCTGAAGGGAGTGAGACTTCCAAGATGGCCGCTCCGTCTCCGAACTTGGCCCAGGCCCCTCCAAATTCACGATCCCAACTTTTGGTACAGTCATCATCCTGATTCTAATTAGCCAATTTGTTTTCTGATGGACTGGCGACCAAATACCTACGTCTATTACTTCTCTCGATTCCTGCACAGAGGATTGTTCATGGGAGAAGTTACAGGCCTCTCCACGCCTGCAATGACCACGAACAAAGAAACGGCAAGGTCTTCGAGAGTTCTTCGCCGAAGGTGTATTGACAGCCGCTTCGTGCGAGAATCTACACGCTGTTCCTCGGAAGCATGTTCCACGAGCATAACATAAGCAAGGGCGAGAGTGCTGAACCCGTGGTGCCCCACGACCCTGGAGCGGGCCCTCTTCAGGAAGAGCTCTTCCAAAGTAGAAAGGCTGTTCTGTTACTTCTAATACGGGAGGTAACTCACGAGGTGGCTGGCGTACCTCCGTCTCGCTCTCAAAACTGTTTCCCATGTTGGAAGCTCAAGGATCAGGTTTCTGAGGAAACTTTGATTTGACGGATGTGGGTGCCCTCAAAATCTTATGTTCCTTGTTGCCAGGCTATGGGCGACTTGAAAAGGTGCCACAACATACCAATGTCCTATCAGAGTCAGCCAGCCATGCAGGAGGCCTACCAACGCTGCTTACTGAACCCATTCGCCCAATGGTTAATGACGAGATCAACTCCAGTACCCTCGACGAGGCTGTCATACCTGGAACCTGTGTCTTTTATGAGCATGTATTACAGAAGTCCAAATCAGAGAGCTGGATAGACTAAGACATCCCTACAAGTAGAGTTATTCAGGTTGATACCGGCCGTGGTTATCTCTCCCTCTGTCAAGTCACGATATCAATGAATCCCCGATTTTTTTCAGAAATAGAGTGACAATCCCGCTCTGAGAGTGGGGAAATGTTAGATTCGGCTAGCCGTAGCATCGGCTTCTTCTTATCTCGACTATCCTGTCAGATCATTATTGACGTCGTCACTCCATGCCCAAATACCCCGCGCCGCTCTGCAGTCAACTAAAGGCAGGATAGACATCTTCTGAGCACCATCCAGTATGAACCACTGATAACAACAGCAGTCGGGATAACCGTGATCTATCGTTTGTTATCCGTGTAGAGTAAAGTTATGTAACTGTTTCCCTTTTTACTTGTGCTGGTAGGGGCGTACCTTCTTCGGTTCTAGTGCAGTTTACTACGTGATATAGGCAAAGAAACGATAAGCGACATGTATTCTCACCTCTAGAGTATAGCCTCGTGGATGTTGGGTTGGTCCGAACAATTCTGAAGGCGTAACTATTGACCTGGCAGTGGGAGCTATAGGAATGATAAAATGTTGGTGTCACTTTTTATGTGATTCATGTATCAGAGCGAGCTTTTTAAATATGTGAATATTGATAGCTGTACAGCTTAGTTTTAGAGATTTACATCAATGTAATAACCGTTTAGAACTTTCCACTACCCCGGATTCGGAGGTCTACATATTCAGTTGATATATGATTTACACCCTTTTCAAATGGCAGAACCTGACTTACCCTGGACTTTCATTGGTCCTTTGGCCAGCCCGGTGATAGTCAGTTACATTCCGTTGGTAAAATGAAAAACAAATATCAGTTCCTCGACTTCGTCCACTGAACGAGAAGAGAAATCCGTGAAGCTTCGTCAGATAGAAAAATATTCAGGGCATCAATTAACTGAAAAGATTGGCCTTGACATCGAAGATATCCAATGAAGGTGAAAGAATTAGTTAAAAGACTCTGAGTATCGTGATTGAAGGCAATTGAGTTGTCCGTAATCACAGGGTTCTCAGCTGAAATCAGAATGCCACCGCCGCCAACAAGCAGCGTATCAATGTCAGTAATAGTTTTGTCATCCGCGTTTCCATTGGTTGCGGTCTGGGAAATCCTCGTATTATAGCTGACCATGCTGGGTAATGACGATAGATGTACTGCCATGAGCTGGTGTCTTGGATCTTCATATTCTGGTCTAGGTTCTACCAATCGTGAACGAGCCCAAGTTGTCGCTAATGCCCCACATTCAGAATGGAATTTGCCATGTTGAAATATTACACAACCTCCGCACTGACTTGGACATTCTCCGCATGGGGTAGTATCCATCATAGATGTAACACGGACGGCACCGGAATGGCGATCGGACCTGACAATTAGCAATGTATACAACTACCGATTCTGGTAGCCTGGAAGGATGATGGGGCATTGTGCCGATCTTTCAGGCGGTTCTACGATCAGCACGGTTAATTACTTGTTATAGTATTTCTTTCGAGCGGTCCGTAGAGTTGGATCTAGATCCTAGATATCGCTATGACATCGAAGGAATCCAGGTACCGGCTTGCTTGATTTGGTATAGAGACGACTTCGATACAAGTCTGAAGGAATATTCATGTGTTGAAAAAAGAACTATAAAACGTTCTGACATCGCTGCCTTCTTGCTTGAAATAGACAACCACAAACAGCATCATTTGACAACTCTTCCAGCAACTAGACTCAATCAATCATGTCTTTCAAGGCCCTGCTTCTCACTGCTGCAATGGCCAGCTCCGCCCTCGCCGCCAACAACCTCAATTTCATCTACTCCCGCGGAGACTTCGCAACAGGCGGTCCAGGAGGCACCCAGACCGGCCACACCAGCGGTCTAACCATCACCGACAACACGGGCAAGGAACTCTACAGCGAGTCCTACCCCGGCAATGCATCCCCTTGTGCCAACCCTAATATGGAGCTCAAAATCACTTCGTCTTGTTGGGATGGAGAGTTTTCCTTTAACTGCGCTGCCAGTGCTTTTGGAAGAATCAATGGTTGTGAAGTCAAAGCTGGAGATAACAAGTTTCCTGGAAAGGTTGACTCTGATGAGAACTTTACTGGCATCTCGGTTTCGGTTCAGGATATTTGTGGTGGTGGGTTTGCGACTGGTGGGGATTGCGGGGATGGGGCTACTTTCGAGATTGCATCTCATAACCCTTAAGCGCATATCTTTATAGACTATTGGAACAGTTGTACGTAACTACATTGAGTTTCCAAATTGTATACAGACCACAAGTCGTCCTACACAGGACTAAAATCCGTGAACATTGCTGTCCTTAGTCCACCTTCTGAAGGTCTTGCCATAGAAGTAGAATACCGCACCCAAGCCGCACCACAGAACCGTCAGGCCCATGTTGGTCATGAAAACAGGGATAAATCTAAAGAGGCTGTAAGCACCGGACTATGAAAAGATATCACAGATCACTTACCCTGATTTGATAGTCCATGCCGTGACGAACTTGCCCATACCATATCCCCAAAGACTCTTGTTGACAGTAATAGCAACGAAGAGTGACCCGGTCACTGGCTTATAACAATCCACTGCGTAGGTACTTGCAATACTAGGTAGAGCAGCGACCTGAATGCCAGCAGATGAGTAGCCGAGGACGGCAATGACTGGCCATGGCCAATGTCTTTCATATCCGATCGAGGTAGTTACATTGCCGAAGATCATGATGATGATGTAGGGAATCATTGCAGGGAGACGCATTTCCGGCTCTCGAATGCCGCCGTTTCGCGTTGTCGCCTTTGCTGAGACCCAGTCGCTGAAGGGACCAGCTGTTACAAGTCCGATCAAAGCGCCGACAAGAATGGAGAAGTTGAGGAATCCTTCACCTGTTAGAACATAAATACTCCTTGTTTGTGAGATTTGAAAACTCACCGATAGATTGGAAGCTCATGTTATATGGGGGAGCTGCAAATACCTGCGACTGAGTGAGATTCAGAATTAAGAAGTTACTGCAACTCCAGCTGACCACGAAGGAGGCAAAAAGTACAATTGGATAGATGAAGAGTCTCCATGGGGTCCAGATATCGAGAAGAATGCTTTTGAGAGGTGCTGAGTTGTATTGGAACAGTTGCCACTGTAACTTTGAAGGTGTTCCTTTATTCAAATGCGCATCGGCGGCTAGTTCACCCTGAGCTTGAGATGTACCGACAGTTTTCTCAGCATCGACATGAGAGGGAGACGGCTTATCTCGAGTGGATTCAGCAATCTCGTTGACGCCACGCTGAGCTTCGATCGAATCGATGCGCGTCCACTTTGTCTCAGGAAAGCCAAAGATTCCAAGGACGATTGACAGGGCAGTAACAGCAACGTTGAGCCACCAGAAGTTCTTCCATCCAGTGCGGTCTGCCATGGGACCAGCGATGATTGGTGCGATCATTAGTGACCCCATGTAGACAACCCAGTATAGCGCATTCCATGTTCCCCGATCGTGGAGGAAGAAGATATCGGCGATGACTGCGGGTTGGAGAATTTCTGAGGGGCCGGCTCCTATCCCGTTGAGGCTGGGCATGTTAGTCAACAGAGTGGGAGGCTTATCGAGGCCAACTTACACACAGGCTCCCATGAAGATGCCGTAGGTTGATGCTTTAGCGCGAATGATGTGACATGCGAGGCAGATCATCTGCGAAGCGAGGTATACTGGCCGACGACCAAATGATGTAGAGATAGGTGCCCTCCGAAGGTCAGTCTTGGTATCTACTCCCCAGTACTCCATGCTCACCAGAAAAAGTTGCTGAATCCCAGAATTAGGATAGTAACGCCCGTAAACTGAATGACATCCTCCAGCGTACTATCATAAGCACGAATCAAATCAGGAAACATCGGTGCAAGAGCAAGCGGCGCAAAGCCCTGCGTGAACGTCATGGTCGAAACGCAAAAGATAGCAGAGAACTTCCAAAAGGGCGACCAGTTCAGGGGGTCGTGAGGATCTTGAGATGGTTGAGGAACGAGGACTTGATCGGACTCTTTGGCTCGAACGTAGTGTTCTTTGCCAATATCCGTCATGATCTCCGTTCCAGGGAGGACTTCGATGTGAAGCTCATCCTGGATGGTTTCGCGAGCCTGTTGAAGTTAGGGGAGGTTTTCTTGAGTTAAGATGCTGCTGACCTCTTGAGTAGGCATTATTGCGGTGTCGCGTTGGTCTTGTGCGACTGCGTGAGTCTTGATATTCTGATGCACCACTCTCTTTCTACGCCCTCCCCCCGTCTATTTATCTCAACTCATTTCACGGCTCTTGTTCATCATCAGGGCTTCGATGATTCAATTCCCAATGCCCTCAAAGACCTCGGATGACTCATTTAAGTTAGGTCACTCCTTTGGCAGCCGCAAGAACGTATAAGACTCAGCGCCCGCAATGTCTCGGTAGAGCCATCGGCAAATGAAGGGCAAGGATCAGTGAGGAGGATCTTCTGGTAATCTAGTTACAATCGGCGGGATGGGCACAAATGAGATGGTTTGCGGGGGAGTTGGCGGGGTATTAAAGTTTATAGAGTAGTTAGCGTCGGTAGTTGGTTACTGGATCAAGTGAGGGCATCCAGGCCTCTTAGAGCATTGAATCTAAGCGAGCTGCTGTTAGGTTCCCCTCTCATGTTCTTCATTCATCTAGGTAATACCTCACTGTCCAGTCCTCATATCAGGTTCTTTTTAATCATTGATAATAAATACACAAGTATAAGTTCCTACGAGTCTTGGAGATTATTTGTTTTTCAATTTTGTGACGGATGTTGCAAAGCACTCACATGCTAACCGTGGATTAGAAGAGGCTATCCAATTCTAGAATAGTGTTCAAGGTTGCATGAAGACATCGGTCATCCCACATCCTAAGATCTTGCTGTATCTCGATAAGTCTCCATAAGCAATGCGTAAGCACCGTCGTCAAGGTCACACGTTTCCTTTTAAGGAGATCAACAGCTTGTATCGTCACTGTGAATGACAAACCGATTGCCAATAAGTCATACGAACGTTGCATTCAACGCATCTGTACACTTTGCTCGTCTCAGCCTGTCGCCCAGCGAACAGCTCTCTATCAGGACCGACTTGGATTTGTCACGGCGTGAATGGTAGGCCGCGAGGAAGCCTCGGTCAAAGATTTCTGATTCAGGATCCGCAAAGATTCCGTGACGATATGCCCAAAATAAGAATGTGGCGGGTCGTGTATCATGGCCTCCGTGGTTCATCTATCTGCTTGTCCCAAGTCTCTTCGTTTCGAGTAAGACAAGACCATTCCCAACTCCCGCGACGAGTTTCTTGAGACGCATTATACTTAACCTCTATTCCGACAGCACGTGATGCCACTTTTTTATGTACAAGATTGATGCGTGCTTTGCGTGTCTGCAAAGAAGTCAAAGGAAGTCCTTCTGTTCAGAAATATGTTTCTTTGATACACGCTAGATAATCCTGAGCCAGATTTCTTTTTCGCTCAGGTTGAGGATGCGATCAAAGAGGAAGGTACAGAATGCGTTCTGACGCAATGTAGGTTTTATGATAAAAGATCATGAATTTGTTCTTTAGTCACGTCAATGCTCTTTTCCACTAAGCTGAACTCCCATGCTTATGGCATCCTTTAGGCAGTTAAACCTTGATTGAACGTCTTTGGCCACTTTAATCCCGATAGGGTCAATCCAAGGTTGTATCGTGACTGAGAGCAGCGATGGTCCCCGCAATTGTGCCAGAAAGGCTGATCCTACAGGCAGTTGATCACGGATAAGTTCTTGGCGATCAATGCCCTACCAGGGCTCGTGCCGAATGATGGGGCGTTCTGATATTTTTTGGGCCTATCGTTAGTGATTTATGCGCTGGGTTGCGGTTGTGAAATGCACCTCCACTAGCTGTAACAAAGTAGTATCGCTTTGTAGCATTCATTCTTAGGGCCTTCCTGCAATGCGGACGAAATTTCAGATAGACTTGTGCATCGACAAATAGCAAGAATGGCCCTTCAAGCCTTACATAGACGAGCATTGGCTATCGTCGTTCCGGGATTAGCACTGCTATGTTTGAGCTGCCTGGCATTCACTTCATAAACCCCTCGAGTATGATAAGACGGGTTGAGAAGTGTCTCGAGTGGCAGAAAGAGATGTTTTTGTAAAGAACGAGGCTAACAAATTTATCCTGAAGCATTATGAACGACAGAGGTAATGGACCTCATCACCGTGTTAGCCTAAGATACAACAAAGGAAAGCCTTATCACATGCGAATTGACACTCTTTCCCGACTGCTGTTGATTTAGGATGGCCCCCAACGTGTACGTGCCGCAGGATATGGTACCTATCATTGGGGGCTGGCTTTGACAGATTGATAAGCAGGACGTGCATTTACTGCTTGGCGGACATATTACCTGCCAGATGCAGGAGTACCTGTCGCTTCCCCGCTCCTTGGACAGGCAACCAATGCAACCCATTTATAAATGATGGCCCGTCATTAGGTACAGCCGTCTTTGCGGATAGAAGGATCGGCATTCCGAGCAGTCTTGATAGGTCGATTACCATACAATGGCAACCTATAATAAGCGTCCCGGAGATTACTGCTTTTGATATTAGGCTAACATCCAATCGAAAGAGTGCGCCACTCTATAAAAAGGCTGGCTGCCCCTCGCTATTTATTATTCATGAAAAGAACCTCATGAAATAGATTTCCGACAATGCCGGGACCAGCCAAGACTTTTGCGCCTCTCAAGGCGACGGAATACTTCTCCCCTTTCCATCGCTCGGGCGCTCCAAAGTCTTCCCAAATCCCCGACCAAGATGATCCTTACGCCGACCTTCGTGCAAAAGCGTTGACAATTCTTGAAGCACAAGGATTTGAAGCCAAGACCATGGTGGAACGCGGAGTAACATGGGCAGAAGATCAAGACCCATTCGGCCATGTCGCACACTCACAGTATCTGCATTTCTTCGGTATTTGCTGGCAGCGCGTCATGGAAAGCTACGACGAGTTCCTGTCTGAACAAGAATACGAGGACATGATCAAGGGCAAGACTGTCATTCCCGCTGTGCACAAGTACGAGATATTGCTGAAGAGACAAGTGCGATACCCAGATTCGGTAAGTCAAGCCAAATGACATTGGTGATGGATTCTCATTGTGTATAGCTCATTGTGGCCAATCGTGAAGAAAGGTTCACACCAAACCATAATATCGGCACGACAGTGCTATTTTCTTTACAGCAACAAGCAGTAGTGGCTCAGGTTACGGGATCAATTACATATATCAGTGCGAAAACTGGCCGACCAATTGATATCAGGACTGTGAGCGATGGATGGGCCAAGTTGTATGATGGATTTAACCGCAAGGTTGAAACGGCTACGGCACTTCTACGAAAGTGGGAAGAGGAGCATCCGCCCAAGACTCAAACGAAACTGTAGATGATACTTTTCTGCCTATACGGCAGTGCTTAGTTATGAAAATGCTTCTAGGGTATCATAAATTAGCGACCATGTCCCAGTCTGGGTGCCTAACTACTTAGCACTAGTTTGAGGCTTATCCCAATTGTACGCCGTCTCTGAGATAGTGTACATCATAACCAAGCCTGATAGGCGGTATACCTAGCATTTGTAGTATCTCCAGGGAGAAAATAGCCATCTGCGTTCGGTTTAAGAGCCTCCGCTAGGGTGCGTTTTCCGGCGGTTTCAAAGCTAAACCTTTCATACCACTGGACCATAGTCAAATGTAAAGGCTTCGATATCAATCTAGCAACGGTTCTTAACTTTTTGTTAAGTTTCTTACGGGTGTTTAACAAGCTCTCGATGTAGACTTCACTGGTATATAGCTATACAATAATAGCGGTGAGACTATAGGATACAATATGTCACAGCAGCTATAGCCGTCAAAATCGGACATACTACCATAGATTACTTATTCTTCATAAACCTTTCCTACCATGGGTCTTTCGGAGATACTATTGGTGGACTGATCTGATGGTGGACACCGAGTCCGCTTAACAAATTATGTTCTCGATCAGAGGCTGATGCTGATTGACACAAAGCAGCACGGATCGAATCATTGTCCCTTCGCTTAACCATTAATCACGACTGGCTCCAGCTGCATCAACCATTTGGCGCCGCTCCCAACTAAGTTATGGCACAGTTTTGTTCTTTAAGATTCGTGTCTCAAGGCGCGTTGGGACTCACCAGCCGTCCCGTTGACAAGCCTCAAAATTACGGGCTTATTATCCCGTCTGGATTGAGCTTCATCAACTGCTGAGTTTGATCTTTTATTACTCCAATTAAATGATAACCCTGTGATATTTCTCACGTGACGCATCGCTGATAATGAACCTTTGGCCGACATCTACGTCGCAGTGGAGAAGACCAAGGGTACGAACCGTTTCTGTACAACTGACCTAACCGGGGACCGGAACCCGATAATAAGGCTATGGGAAGAGTAGAGATCAACTCAAATGATATAGATTGGTTTAAATGAGAACGTGGAAAAGGAAGTGCATTTGCTTTAGATATGCTCTTGCAGTGAAGTAAGACCCTCAACGTCGCAAGATTCTCCAAATTTACGTTTATCAGGCGTTTGAATCAGCTTTATAAGAGGTCGTATATTGAAAATTGGATTATTGCCTCACTGAAAGCGTGTTTCATTTGCTGGAATTGGGTATTTGACGGTTCCCATGACCGTAGTTGCTTCCTTCTAGATCTTCAGAGGATGTTGTCGTCTCAGGTTGTCTGGCAACGGTTCTGTCGTATCTTTGACATATGCTTCTCTCGGTGCGGACGGGGCAAAGTACCCAGCCAAAGAGACTATAATCTTTCTCGGCCGCGACTGTGCCATATCTCAGTCAGTATGAGACAGTTATACTAATCGCAGGGCCGATATAATACTATGCAAGCTTTCAAAGCTGCTGTGGTTAATCAGACTAACCAGTTGCCTTTTACAACTATTGACCTATTGCCTGTTTATCTTTTCACACATGGAACGGTCATTGTAAGGGGAAAAGGTCAGGCGTCGGTATTGGATTCACAGTGCTTTTCTTGTTGTGGAGATTAACCTTATGGAAGACTTTGGAGGAATTCTCGTTATATATTTGCACCCAATTTCAAGCCCCAGGACGAGTCACACAAGGTCTCCGAGTTTTATTATATAATGTGCAGTAACGTTCGAGAATTAGGTTTAAAGTTAAAGGTAATCGGGATAGCCTCACCCTTTTGGAAGTTAGCTCCAGTGTTGACGAATAGTCTGTACCTACGTCTGTATTATAGCAGGTTACAAGTAGTAGACCAGTAACAGTTTACCTCTATACACGGAGTGATCCTTGCATGTCGATAGGATGCAAAAGGACCTCGAGTGTGGAAAAGGAGAGAACAGCTTCTTAAAATTTAGAAAGGGAGTGTGACGGGGTTCGAACCCACGACCTTGGGGTCAAAGCCGGTCCTATACGGTTACACCCTGGATCACGTGTCCACACCCTCTCGAGGGGTATTTTTAGAGGAATTCCTACATACTTAATAAACCCTGCAAGTTTTAGTCTTGCAACTAATTGACCCCTACCTTCTTGATCCACCTAGTTGTGCCTAAAACCTATCATAATTCTAAAACTGGCAGGGTTGATTAAGTGTGTGGGAATTCCTCTAGAAATACCCCATGAGAGGGTGTGAGCACGTGATCTAGGGTGTAACCGTGTGGGACCGGCTTTGACCCGAAGGTCGTGGGTTCGAACCCCGT
>JAALXH010000005.1:0-19192 GCA_012977735.1 Fusarium tanahbumbuense | reverse complement strand
CTCAACTCGACTCAACTCGACCAACGACAAGATGGATGCTACGAAGATCCCCTGGCTCTCAATCTGTTAGTACTCCTAGATTTCCTGCAAATAAAACACTTGTACCAATTCTTACTAGGCTTTCGATATGGTATGGTAGCTTTGGCTCAGGGTACGATCTTAGCCTTGGGAGCAGCGGTTCACGCCGATATCAAACTAGGTATGCTATCCGTCCGTTCATTGCTAGTGGTTCCAAGATGCTAACCCAGGCTTTGTTTTCCCAGATGATGCTAAGTTACAGCGACGCTTCTCTTCCCACTCCGCGGCTCTAGGTATGATGGCCGTCGCCATGATCCTCGCCGAGTGGTACGTCTCCGTTCTTGTCACAGCATTGTACGGACCGTCTATTATTATTCCTTGGATGATAGTAGCCCAGCTGTTTTTCATGATGCTTTTCTTCTACCTTCCATTTGAGTACATCGATATTCAAGCGATGGAGAATGAGAGGCAAGAGGTGAAGCACCTTATCATCCATGACGACGAAGAGACCTTGGTGGGTGACATCGACTATGACTGCAGCCAGGGGACTTACGCAGAGTCTCTATCATCCTTCGGGTATGAAGGTGACGGTGTGTGCACCTATGGAACCATGGACTTCTCGCAGTTATCTGGCCCTGGGAATTCCATGCCTATTTAAGAAAGGTGTGAGACTGCCACATGTTGCATGAGTATGTCTGTAATTGTTCGACTGGAAGCTTTGGAAGATCTTATACAGGGGTTCTGGTCTAGTTCTTTTATTGAATAGTTATGAGCAATGTTACAGAGGTGAAGTGTTCACCATCCTTCTGCCTCTACGTCAGGAGCCTATGTAGCTTGTGAAGACCGAATCTCCAATGGCTAGATGTGACCAACAAATAAGTTAATAACCTCCATCCATGTTAACCGGTTATGAGCGTATTGGACTGGAATCTTGTAACCAGGAGATTCAAGCTTGTATAGTTTTGTTCGGAACATATTGAAGGCACAAAAAATGAGCCTGTCTCTTGAGTAAGTTGAACCGTGCTCTAGTTTGAACATATTTAGCTTCCGGGATCTCGAGGCTATCCTTAAAGGAAAGGAAGAATGCATCTCAGAACAGTTGTCTCTACAACCATCATTATGAACACACACTCCTGAGTTATGTATTACGATAGAACAAAACAATGACTTCACAATGTCATTGTTTGACAATAAACAAATTCCATTAGAACATGGTACCCTTTGGTTTTTGCACAATTGAACAGTATAAGTCATGTTCAAGAGACCCTCAGAACGACAGGTCTATCTTGCAATGTATATAATCTCATATGTATCCCGTCCACGGACAGGTATCTTCAGATACTCCAACCACCAGCAATTTATACTAACAAGCAATCAAAAGAGTCTAGAAAGTTTTTCTAAACATACAAACTAACTAACTACTAGGTCTTCAAAATGTTCTCCTCTCCCTCCAAACCCACTAGAATGGCTTCTCAAGGCTATCGTGTTAGAAAACCCTCTAACCGTCGTAGCGGTAGCTTGAATTACAAGTCTGTCACTCCCGGCCTTAAGACGAAACTCGATATATTCGCCCATACCTTTTTCTCTCCTACTAACCCTAACCGCGGCGCCGAAGATCGCGGAGGTGCATGGCTACAAGCGGAGAAACTTGACACTGGAACCTTCATAGTTTCCTCCCTGAACCAAGCAGCTGATACATGGGAGTGTAAGGATTGTAGCTGGAGGGTCCGCACCCTGGCGGGCAAGTTCAATCTGAAAGTCCACACTCAGCTCTGTCCAACTCCAACTTCCTATGCCTCTGCTATTATCAGCTCTCCTAATGGCGAGTCAGTGTAGCTTGATTCCCCTGCACCCGTTGGCACTCCTCTCAGTGGCATTACTAACGACATCGAGGATCCCAGACGGCAAACGCTGAAAAGAGATATAGGCAATCGCAAGCCGTTCTATGGAGTCCACCAAGCCCTCTTTGACCTGAGCCGCGGCGAGTCAGTTACTGTTCACATGCGCGCTACAGACCAGAGACACAGCCGTCACGATCTTAAGCGTGGAACTATCATCTCTGCTCCTTTCCACAGCCAATACCGCCAAGATACAGTTTCGACAGTCGACCTCAACACGGGAGTCTCGGCTTTTGGGCCCGTCTACTCAAAGTACCGTAAGATGATCATTATCGAGACTTGGGCAGAGCACGTCGTCTGTCTACCCATTTTCACTTATAACGGTAATGGTCTCGAGATGCGTCAGGGCATGGTAGAAGAGTACATGGATGTTCGCGATGTCGATGATGAATCTCCTGCACCACCTGAGACTCACTACGAACCGTTGATGGCCATTCGCGACGAGAGATGGCTTGGTAGGAACACATTCATTGCAGGTAAGGCTGTTGTGAAGCTAACTGAGAAAACCACTCACTCTTTAACCCAAAAGTGCTCTATCGAGGGCAAACTTGAACCGGCACATTTCCAGCGAATGTACAAGGCTCTGCTCGAGTTAACTCAGATACAGGCCCTGGAAGTCTTTGGTAAACCGACTGAGGGCATGTTCATTATGCCCTGAAAGATATAAGGTATGACCTCGTTCAATTTACTTACTCACAACATTCTTAGACAGGTACGCACGCTCGTTCAATCAAATCAGCATTGTTTTAACCCTCCTGATCCCCAACCATTGGCCTCCAACGCTGGGACTCCATGTGCTGACTGTCTTGTCTAAATAATCCAATAAAAATGCGCTTGCTACAAACAAAAGTCTTTGTCAAATACGGGATAAAGCTAGTAAAGCAATCCGCGCTGTTCCTCCCAGGTATAATACATCCGTAAGCAAACTCTCATCACCTCTGTAAATGACCCGTCCTAGGTATAATAATTATTCAAACGTCCTCCCCTTCAGCGTCAACGTCTTCTCCCCCAGCAGCTTGTTCCCCGTTTGCCTCCTCGTCTCCAGAGGCTTTACGTGCAGCGGCACTTCCATTAGCTTTTGCTCCATTAGCTCGCATCGACACCACGACCGAGTCCTCTGCTGGCTCTTCCACTGCCACCTCTTGTTCGGGGTCATTCCCTTCAGTGATGGCTCGCAACTTGGCTTGCTTGTCCATCCACCCAGGTGGCAGACCGGGACCGCTAGTTGCATTTCCATAGTCGGATTTCTTGGTACCCTTTGGCCACCGACCTGGCCCTCGACCTGTTCCGCCCGTCTTTTTCTTGGATGAGCTCTTGGGTCTGGAGGAGGAAGAGCGATGGCTGTTGCTGCTGCGCTTTTGCCTTGAAACGCTACTAACGGTACGAGGCGCAGTCGGGCGGCTAACGCTTGGTCTTGCCCGCTCTCGTCTGCCGCCAGGAATGGCCGGGAATACTTCGAAGCGAGTATATGGAATATCTTGATAAGGCTTTAGCCAAGCAGGCGGGCCATCATCTTCTGCATCCTTCATCTCAACGTCTTTATCTTTCTCTTGTCCCGGTGCCACGTCTTCGATGGATTGAACCGGGGCTGGGTCGGCATTGACACTTTCAGCTGCGTTGTCTCCGGCTTCTCCATTGACGTTTGCTTGGGGTTCAGCACCAGCGTCAACATCTGTATCTGGAACTGGCTCATCCTTCTTTTCGCCATTTAATAGTGACTGACCCTCAATGCCAGTCGTACCAAGACCTTCGTCAACTTTGGCCTCGTCATCCTCCCTGGGAGCAATAGCATTCATCGGCGGGCCCAGCTCAAAGTTAACAGCGTTGCTTCGGCCCATAACATACGGCGTCCACACAAGGGCTTCTGGCTTCAGTTGTACATAGCCCTTTGCTTCCCATTTGCCCACATATTGTCGGCAATAGTCCAGATCAACTCTGAAAGCATACGTTTTGGTCTGTGGGTCTCTGACGAGAGCTCTCAAACCCTCGAGGGCCGATATAACATCATCTGGTGTCATGCCGGTATTATCAGATATACGCTTGATGCTAAGCCCCTCTGTGGCATACTTTCCTCCCTCCATCACAGTCAAGAAGTACCGACAAATGATCAGCCGCCAGTAATTACGATATGAGACCAGGCCCATATCGGACAAGGGCTTCTCCGGCGAGCCAGTCTTTTCCTCAACCTTTGTTAGTAGATAGGAAAAGTCGATGAGTAAGTTGCCGTAGCCCTTTCGTTGATGTATGGGTAATGTGAGGATACAAGAGACGTTGTTCTGGCTACTTGCTCGCTTTTCTTTGGAAAAGTATCCCACAAAGTGATATCCTGTCTCATTGTATTCACACAGCACGTAGAATAGGAAGGGCTCCACGTCGTAGTATAGAGTTTTCGAACCCAAAAACAGTTTGGCAAGAAGGCATAGATTCTGGCAGTAAACCGGATTCTTGCGACCGTCGACTTCGAAAACCGAGACGGACCCATGTCGATAGATCTCGTCGCCCGGGGGGTGCTTGGCCGGGCATTTGAGTTTGTGTCGCCAGGCAACGTAGTCAGACGCCATGTACTTGAGGCAGAACTCACAAATGTACAAGACACGGGTCGTGCAGTACTCGGCGGGATACGGCGCCGCGTACCAGGTATCAATTTCCCATCCGCCAAATTCGATGCATTCAATATGGCTGGCGTTGTCAGCCGCCTTCTTCGCTTTTCGAACAGGCGCATTGCTTTCTTCTTGCATGGCTAGAAGACGCGCCCGCCATTCTTGGTCAGCCTGGTGAAGGGCATCCTTGAATCTTTTCTCATCATCTTCGGCTGGAAGAGTTTTGGATGTGTCGGCCTCTGCCTCAGATAGAATGCCGCCAAAGGGTTTGCCTTGCATCTCTTCTAAATCACGGTCGAAATAAAATGGTTGTGAGTAGCTGTCCGACGTAAAGGGGGTAGGGAGGACAGATATAGCAGCAATTGCTGTGGCTCTCGGTGTTGGGATTGGTCGTTGGGGAGGTGGTCGTGTGACAGTTCCAGGTTGTCGTCTTTTTTCTCGCCTTTTGCGAGAGAGAATTTCTTTAAGATTGCCAGGCTTGACAGTGAACCTAAGTATGAGCGACGTACGGGTGCGTTTCTCTATCGAAACGGGTGGGGGCCTTGAAACCTTGAGGCGTAGAGTTCTGGAAGGGTTATTTCGACCTGGTTCAGCACTTCCATTTCGTGCTGTACCCTCAGACGTTGCATCGTTGGACTGATTTCGTCGACGTTTTCTCAAGGAGATCGTCGTGCCATCATCTTCTAAGGATGATGACTTCCGTTTTCTCAGCGTGCGTGGTGCCTCTCTCGGCTCCTCATCTAACTCTTCATCATCTTCATGCTGCGATTCGCCATGGGAGCTGGCGTCCTCGTCTTCCACTTGTTGTTCTAAATGCGCTTCACCCGAGAGTCCGTGAATGTCCGATTCCTGAGAGGCAAGTCCAACATCGTGATCGGCATGATGATCTTCCACCTCCTCATCTTCCTCTTCAACATCGGATTCTCGACCGAAACATTCTGGACATTTCCAATGCTCAGGGACTGGTACTGTTAGAATTTGCCATACTTCGAGGATTGACCTGGCTCACCATTTTCGGTATTCATCGCCGCAGCATCACGCGCGCATTGTTGGTGAGCTGCATCTGTTAGCATCCAAGGGCATGTTGTAATTGTGGCGCTTACCATTACTACCGCAACGAACGCAGGCCAAGTATGCTTCAAACTCCTCGCTTGGATCGTCATCTTCACCTTGGCCACAAAAAATGCAGTTGCTTGATGCGGCGGTTTCATCATCCTCATGGTCCTCCTCGGCTTCTGCACCATCTTCCCAAGCGGCCTCCTCGTCCGACTCCTCTTCATTAGCGCTGGGAAAGTCCGACTTCTCGCTTTCACTGTCTTCATCGTCGTCGTCTCTAGTTCCGGGTTGAAATTTGACGGCGCCTACACCCTCGTCGTCTTCGTAGTCTTCCCCTTCTGCATCGACATCCTCATCGTGGTCCTCTTCCGCTTCCGCTTCCTCTCCCTCTGCATCCTCCACTCTTTCCGCGTCCTCATCCTCTTCATCACCTTCTTCCTGATCGGTTTGCCGGCTGTTGTGAGACGATAATTGTGGTGGTGCCATGTAGTCGTTATCCTCCTCGCCCGATGCGTCTACATCCTCGCCTGAGGCGTCGCGATCGCTCAACTCTAGATCGGCGTCGTCCGATGGGTTTCGATCAACGCTGGAAGTTCCTCCATTTCCTTTGGATCCTGTTGCAATGATTGTTGTGTCGCCTCCTGTTTCGCCAGCCGTCTCATACTCGGCATCCTCGTCTGAAACCATGGCGCTATGTTGAGGTTCTTCTCCCATTGCTTGTGCGCTCGTCATAGTTACCCCCGCGTACCGGAAGTAAATGTTTTGAAACGCAACCTATATTTTGCATGTCGGTCGTTATCGAAATTGACGAAGCGTTTCTCGCAGGATAATCACGTCTTGTTCATCGCGGTTGCGGCTGAAGACGCGGCCTTGAATAGAGGGGCGGCTGGGGAGAAATGCGCGAAAGAGAATAGCCAAAATTTGGGTTAAACGATAGACAGAACAGTCGCTTCTGATTTGATCTACGCGTTCGTAGAAATCCCAAATACCGTGGAGATGCAATAAGTCAAGCCACTGGAGACAGTCGCGTCGACTTGGTTGATATCAAACAGCTGTCGCGGGAGCTAGTTGCCACAGTGCGTGCGACAGCTGCTTGAATGATTGGCCACTACAAGCTTGGTGCTATACCGTGCGACTAGCGTACTTGTTGACTGTGATTAATGCAGGGATAAGATCGGAGCTAAGTTTCGGCCTTAGGCAACAAAAACTGCATCACCAATCGCTGAATCGTCAATGGCTCGGCTCGACGTGAGCTTCAATTCAAGGCCC
The DNA here is from genome assembly GCA_012977735.1 of Fusarium tanahbumbuense. Classification (NCBI taxonomy): domain Eukaryota; kingdom Fungi; phylum Ascomycota; class Sordariomycetes; order Hypocreales; family Nectriaceae; genus Fusarium; species Fusarium tanahbumbuense. The sequence goes on along the minus strand of JAALXH010000005.1, from coordinate 12,351 downwards.
GGCATTCGAAAGATTCTCAACCACCCCGACGAACCAGGACGACAGGACAGGTCTGGTCAATTCGATTCTTCGTCCTCCGAATAAAACAGCGAATACCTCCAAGTCTGCTCAGGCAGCGTCATCGTCACAATGCCCGTCCCTTTTGAGGCTCTTCTTCCCTATGCCATCATGATTGGTGTATGTCGCCATCCGATTCCGCAGCTGCACCATATGGAAGCTTATTGAGTTATAGATGTTCGGTATCTCTGGTACCGGTCTTGCCGTCATTAAGACCTGGCAGAACGAGGGCAAGCGACCTCGTTATTCCGTGGATCAGTGGGATAGAGTAAGTCACTCGCGCCTATAATAAATGTTCAATGCTAACTATCTCCCAGCAAAGTACGATACAGCCGAACGAGTTCCTAAAATGTTATACTAACCAATGAATTAGTGATGGAGCGTGACCGCCGTCTTACGGGAACCCTACGAGGACAAACAGACAAGCCGGAGGCACCCTTAGGGTTCGAATTGAACAACCCCTGGAAGGTAAGCTTCCTACTCACTCTTATTATCATACGGGTCGGAAATTAACACTACACTACAGTTGGAAACTCGATTTTCTTAAACAACAACATGGTGGTTTAGAGCGAATGGTTATGGTAAGGCAACCCGGATCAACAAATGTAATTATACAGCCTGGGTTAGAGGCATGAAAGCCATAAGGCGGAGACTGGACGACTAAGAGAAGAATCAGACAATTCCAAACAGGTTCTTTTATTGTTTCGAAATCACGAAGTTATGTTAAATTCGAATGGTTTGATCAGATAGCAGGGTATATTTATTATATCGCTATCTCTGCTCTATTCTTATTCAGGCCCTCTAGCAACGTACAAGCCTGACACATGGCCTGACTTGACATGTAGCCACACTTGACGCACTTGCCTAGGCTCTGCTTTGGCGCAGATGGCCCTTCCTTCTGCTTTGGCTTCTTTGTCCTTACTGGTAGAGGCACCGCATCATCCTTGGGAGTTCCGTTGGCTGTGATCTCTGTCTCAAGAGCTGCAGACTCGGGTTGCTTCTTCAAGCTGGCCTCGACCTGGGCCATCTCGTTACCTGAAGTTCGCCCGTTGGCTGAACCACAGCCTCCAATCCCCTCGCCTTCGTCACAACCACATGCCCCTTGACCCTTGTCAGGTGTAAGTCGGGCCATGTCCTCTCCACTTCTGACAATGTCCAAGATGGCACTTGGCCGCACCTTTTCCAAGTTCTTTATCAGCCCTCGCGCCGTGCCTCTGAAGGCTTCTGGGCTGTATATGCATTCTGTGCTGAAGTAGTCCAGCTTCTTGTGGTGGGCATAAAGAACAATCTCTTTCTCATATGCATACTTGAGAGGCTTGCTTCTCATAACTTCACTGCTTGAATTTCCGGTGATAATGCTGGTGCTTCGAGATAGCCGTGGCATATCTCCTCGTAAAAGGTTCATAAGGACAGTTTCGGCGACATCGTCGGCATTGTGGCCGGTAATAACATGCTGAATGGCCAATTTCTTGGCCCCGCGGTCCAAAGCCTGGCGTCGGAAAACACCACAGTATGTGCAGTTTCCCTTCTTTCCAATGGTTTCAACGACCTGGTCCATGGTCCACCCGTACAGCTCGTCGTAGCCAACAATCTCCAGGGGCATCTCGTACTGAACAGCATTTCGCTTCACTGTCTCAAGTGAATCGTCTCGATATCCCTTGATACCTTCGTCCACACTGAGCAACACAAGATCTAGCCCATAGTCGTGACGTTCGTTCAAAGTTTTCATCACAGAGGCCAAGACTGTTGAATCCTTGCCACCCGAAGCACCAATGGCAACTCGTTCACCCCGGTAGAAGAGCTTTGACGATATGATTGTATGATGAACTTCATCTTCAAAAACTTGAATGAAGCAGTCCCGGCACAGTTTATGGTGGTTCTTGGGTCGCTTTACAACAGCCCTGTTCTTTTCACATCGAACACAGGGTGTAGGTGCCATTTTGTCGTTGTAGAGTGAATGAGACTCCTCTCTGTTGGGTTGAAGGAGGTGTTTGTTGTCCCGGTGGAGAAGTTCAAATGTTTAGGCTGAGTTTTATATCGATATTCACAAAGTTTCATGTAGGAGAAACCTTTGTCTTCACCTCAGCTTTACACATTCTAGACTGCCTTCTCCTTCCACTTGTTGCCTCCCAAAGATTGATTGACTCATGATAGTTTAGCCGCACTGTAAGAGTCAGAGTCACGTGCATTAGACGCCGAAGGAAAAGGAAAAAAAAAAAGATCTGCTCCAATCTCTGATCAGGAAGGTGGATCTCTTGAGGCCCCACAGCAACCTTCCCAGAAGCCCTAATTATTTTCCACCGGCCAAAAAAGGATCTCGCGTCTTTTCTTCTTGATTTTGTTCTTTATCCACCATTCGTGTCCCGGACTTTTGCTCTTCAACCCACGAGCAACTACTAACCCCAACAATTCAAGATGGTGAGTGAATAAAACAATCGACTCGACTCTAATGGCCACAGTTTTGTGAGTCAAATGTGCTTTATGCGCAGTTGAAGCCGCAGCGTCGTCCATTTCGGTGGACGACATATGCTGTTGGTATTCCGCCAGTTTTCGATTACCGTGAAACGTATCGAGCTGGTGAAGACTTGGCTGGAGATGCGGCGTGTGCAGAAATGCCATGACCAATTCTCGTTAGAGTTCAGAGAAGACCTTTTGTTGGCTTGAATGCCTTGCTGATGTCTTCTTTTCTCAATGACAGCCTCCCAAGTCCGGCAAGAAGGTCGCTGCCGCCCCTTTCCCTCAGGGTAAGGCTGGCAAGAAGGCCGCCAAGGTTAGTAATTCCCGTCGCCTTTTGTTGAGAGAAGAGATCGCTGACAATCCAAAGAACCCCCTTCTCGAGAAGCGACCCCGCAACTTCGGCATCGGCCAGGACATCCAGCCCAAGCGAAATGTCTCTCGCATGGTCAAGTGGCCCGAGTATGTCCGCCTCCAGCGACAGAAGAAGATCCTTCAGATGCGCCTGAAGGTTCCCCCGGCTCTCGCTCAGTTCCAGCACGTCCTCGACCGCAACACTGCTGCCCAGGCTTTCAAGCTCCTCAACAAGTACCGACCTGAGACCAAGGCCGAGAAGAAGGAGCGTCTCCTCCAGGAGGCTACCGCCGTCAAGGAGGGTAAGAAGAAGGAGGATGTCTCCAAGAAGCCCTACACCGTCAAGTACGGTCTCAACCACGTTGTCGGCCTGATTGAGAACAAGAAGGCTTCTCTCGTCCTCATTCCCAACGACGTCGAGCCCATTGAGCTCGTTGTCTTCCTTCCTTCCCTTTGCAAGAAGATGGGTATCCCCTACGCCATTGTCAAGGGCAAGGCCCGTCTCGGAACGGTCGTCCACAAGAAGGTAAGCAAAACCAATTCGGCCAAGTCTGAACGATATCTAACGAGTCCTAGACCGCTGCTGTCCTCGCCATCACTGAGGTCCGCTCCGAGGACAAGAACGAGCTCTCCAAGCTCGTCTCCGCTGTCAAGGATGGTTACCTCGAGAAGCACGACCAGGCCCGCCGACAATGGGGTGGTGGTATCATGGGTGCCAAGGCTCAGATGAAGATCATCAAGAAGCAGAAGGCTCTCGAGGCTGCTACCAAGATCTAAGTCTAATTTGTTTATACCCCTCAAAATGCATTGCGATTATGGGATCAAACGGTGTTGCACGGTTCAGGGCATGGAAAATGAATGATTTTTCTCGGGTTACTTTTTGTCCCATCCCACTCGCAGTGACATGAGGGGTTGGTTTCCCAACCCTCCTAAAATAGATGATGAGCTTGCTTCTTGGACAAGTCTTGAGTGTAAAACGTGATTGTAAGGTTCTTCAAAGCTGTCCTGTCGCAAGCAATCGCTGTCCCGTGATATCGACAAATTCATCATGTCCACATTGCCTTGAAGTAACGGCGTGAGTTGATTAAGCCGATTTAACTAGCGTCCTGAAGGCCGCTTTGATCGTATGAAAGACTACGCCGTCGATTTGTTTCCGTCACGCGCAGTCGCTAAATTGCACTTGTTTATCTGAGTGAACCAGGTCCCTTGCTGCACTTCTGCAGTTGCGATACATGCTTGCTAGGTAGGCGGACTCAGCAAGGTGGGACTGGAGGGCACAGTGCAGATTAGGCACACGCTGATGATTCAATTCCACCTACAGAAACCTAGTGGGTGTTGGGCCCAGGCTAGGTGGGTAACAGAAGAAATGTCCTCTAAGACTTAGGCCACAGAAATAAAGTAGCCTAAATAATAGTCTGGGGTAGCATAAGATAAATAAGTTATTTTGTCTCTTATACTTTCAACGGTTAATTCTTCTGACACCCTGCGGCCAGGGCTGCGTCAGTACAGTGTGGACTCGATAGATGCATAAATGGTGGGATGGAGCTTGGATAAGACGATATTCTGCCTAGACCCCGGTTCGGCTGGAGAATAAAATTGCGGCTGCAGCTTCTTCTGAAAATCTCCTTTTGTCTTCAACAACAATTTCGCCGGCTGCAATTGACTGCCTCAACGCAAATTGTCAAGCACGAAACTTTTGGACTCTGCAGGCAGCTTTTGCGCCATCACAATTTTGTTCTCAAGGATCGATTCTCACCCAGTAACAGTAAGGTACGTTACACAACACGACACGACTGGTGTCTCGTTGTCCAACCCACGACGGACGCGTGCACTCTTCCCCTTTTTCATGATGACAAACTCTTCCATTAAGAACGGCCAACTGAATCACCATGTTGATTTAAAAAATTATCAAGCTCAACAGTCTGACATGTTCCCCTCACATTCATTATTCATTGCAACCAACTTGTCAGAAGCATTTAGCTAACTTGACAACCAGTTTTGTAGATTTCATTCGGAAAGGCTCTGCTCTGGCAATAGGCCCAGCTGTTATTACCTAGTTTATGAAACAATGTATTCAATACAGATTATCATCTTTAAAAATGTCGCTTTGTCTGCTGTGATGTGTTACTCTGTAGTCCAACTTGGGGGATACCCAATTTTCAGATCATGTATCAACTTTCACTACTCTTCACCACCGGCATTCATAAATCACCGCCACAGATCGTCTCGTTCAATTTGTTGGTGTTGTTGTCAATCATATCTTATTCTCTCAACAAGCTAATATATACAATATTCCGATTCATGGAGCACCATGCCAGTTCTTTGTGGCTGGGTCAAAGTAGTTGCTTTGGTCTTCCGGCCTCTAGTAACCTGCTATCCCTCGAAATAAAGGGTTCCCTGTTTCCTGCAGCAAGAAAGATGTTACAGGTCCTTTCAATTCAACGCGCCACTTACTCCCAAATGTTGGAAGCATCCAAGGCCTCCTAGATCATCGCCAATACACCTGTCATTTTTTCCGTGGACCCTTTAAACGCTGCTGCAACCATTCATTTCTGTCATAATCGCAGGCTTTTTCCGATATGTTAATCCACCAGTCTATATCAAATCTGCTCGTGCCACCCGCATGAGACTAACAGCGGTTTCGTCTGAAGCAAAACTGCTGGCTAGCTTTTCGTCATCTTCGTTATTTAGCTGCCAGACTCGGTCTAGCGGGGCGAAACATCGTGTCAATCAAGTCGATACTTTCTATAGCTCTTCTTCGTCTTCATTTTTCCCTTTTTGCGTCTCCACATTGGAGGGTGTTCCAGATCCGGAACCCCCAGACGGCGCTGCATCCAACTCCGTCTTCAAGCCCGAGCCTGCTCCAAAGCTAACACCATCGGCTGAGTAGTCAACGCTGGGTCTGTACTTCTTGAGAGGACTCTGGAAGCTGGACTTGCTAGGGGTATCGAGACTCGCTGCATTTGACAAACTGTTGTTTGCAGGAGATCCTCCAGCGGGAGGTGCTAGGGACGTGGATGCGTTGGCTGCATTGGGGGTCTGCGATGCTGAAGAGGCGGCTATGCTGTCTGGGTCCGCGGAATGCGCCCTCTTAAGCTGTATCAAGATGTCAGGTCAGGAAGCCCAAAGCATGATCATGTCAGAACTTACGTGAATACGGTCCACACCCTCAGCAAGTTCGCCCTGGAACTTAACATCTTCCGGCGCGAGTTTGGAGTCGACTTCCTTATCGTAAACTTCCTCCATCTTGCCTAGGTTTTCGTCGTCATCGTCGTCGTCGTCGTCGCTGTCATCGGCAATATTTCCGTTGCTCTTCTTTCGAGCCTTGCGCCGTCTCGAGGCTTCAGTAGCTTGGTCGCGGAAGGCAGAGAAACCAACGGTACCGCCAGCCTTAAGGGGTCCTAGGTTAGAGAAGTCGAGTTGACCCGATCTTCGCTTAACAGAGCTTGGTGTTGTCTGTGGGTTCTTCGATGATTGAATGACGCCCAGCTTTTGCAATTGTCCTGTAACAGCTTGTCAGTATATGGAGACCATGCCATGCTTTGAAACTTACGCTCTCCACGATAGAAAAAGGTAAAGACGGCATAAGGCTTGTCTGGACCATCGATCCCTGTCACAGTTTGTGTGCTAATAGTCTTGGGATCAAGAGTTTTGGGTTTCGCAAAACTCGTGGTATGTTCAACATCGGCGTCGATTCCGTTGCCTTCTTTGGAACCCATATCGTCCTCATCGCCATCATGGGCATCAAATTGAGGAGAGTACTCGCCCTTCTTGATTTCACCGGAGGCGAGAACACGGAACATAGCCACTTTGATCTGTCCAGTCGCCTCAGGTGGTTCATCATCATCGTCGGACCAGGAATCGGAATCGTCCAAGACAGCCTCGATAGGGGACTTGTCATCGGCACCATAGCGTAGTGTGCTCCTTCGGCTCGAAGATCCTTCCTCTACATCGGCGCTTGCGTTGCCTTCAAGGGCCCCTTGTCGTCGTCGGCGCTTCTCAAACTTCTGGCGACGCTTCTCAAGTTTCTCGGCAGCATCATGTCCTTGGAGATCCAAACCGTTGAGCCATCGCTCCAAGCCAACCTCACGGAACAAGAACTCGCGCTCGGCCAGACCGCCACCTTCAGAGTCAGGCACCTGAACCCAACGGCTGTTAACCCAAGTTTCCTCACCAGGTCGCAGCAGAGTAGCAACTTCCTCTTTAGCTCGACCGTCAAAGTAGATGTAGGCAGCGATAGTCTCGTTCTCGGAGTTGGTCATAGGGATGTAGGGGTTAACTACACCAGTCGACTTGCCTCGTTCGCCAGTGTTGAGCCCACCAACGAACTGTGGCTTTGGATAAGGATTCTCATCACTAGGCTTTGGGGTTGAGTATGGGATAGGCAGTCCTGGGGTAAGGAGCGTGATGGAGATAGCGAATTTAGCAGGCTCGGGTTTGTTTGACTCGGCGAGCTGAGGTTGGGGAACAGGAATGTAAGTGCTGATCCGCGAGAGACGAGATTGTTTCTGCATGCCATGCTCTGGCAGCGGGGCAGAGTTCGCATGGATGCTGACCGCAATGCCCTTGAAGCAGGGCATCGTGGCGGTACGTGCTGGGGGATTGCTTTATAAAATCGAGGGTGAGGGGAGACAGAGATGATGATAACGGCGAGAGATCTAAGGTTTGGTCGGTACGTTTGGTCTCGATTAGGCTCGTTGAAAGTTGGGCTGGTCAGGGCTAGACTGGCGCGAAGCACGAGCAGCAAAGGCAGTCGGACGGTCGCTTGCTGGTGCTAAACTCAGCACATACGGTCAGGTCGGTGTGCTCAGCTCAGGCCTTGTCGTGAATGTTCAAACGGATGTGGTTCGGGAGACGTCGAGAGGAACAAGCGGGCGGGCGGTGGAGGTGGTCGCAGTAGTTGGTCCCGCAATAGAGTCCAGGTGAATCGAGCTAGTAATGGCGGTCGGTACGTAGCGGTAGCGGCAGCGGCACGGTGCTGTCGTGGTAGCAGCGAGGTGGTCGGCTGTAGGGTGAGGTGGGTTGTTAGTGGAGACGATGAACAATTCAATAGTTCAAGGTCATATTTCTTATGTGACTGGTGATATGAGGAGTGAACAGGTAGTCTAACTGATGCACTGCACAGCAAACTAGATTGCTAAGCCGTGCCAATGAATGAACCAGTGCTGTTTGTTCGCGGGAAGAAAGTGGAGGGGCTACCCATGGGAAGAGAAGCCATAAGGATAGACTACAAGATCAGCCAGAGCATGGGTGCTCCCTGCGTTCAATGGGGGGTTTGCAGCAATATGGAGGGGTTGGACGTGGATGCCCGCTATAAAATTCGTTGGTAAATAGCGGGCCAGCGAGCACTCGACCTGGAATATGAAACAGAATTGAACATTTACAATGTCCAAATGACTCAGTATTATACTATAAGTTAGGTACTAATATACTAGTGAGTCTTCTGGTACTTCTTGCAATATTGTATACCTACAACATTAGAACTGGTCGTAATTGTCGCTCGTCATATAGCGCGAATCTTGAACGCATTCAACAGTCAAACTGCCAGCCAGCCTTCCATTCCAGTATTTCCTAAACTCAGATCCATAGACAATAGTAACTGGACGCTGTAATCAAGGTTCTGGCTGTATAAACAACCACCCAAACTTTGCCCGTTGTGAGGTCGTCATAGAATTACACACCAAGTTGGCATGCACTAACATTGACCATTATGGTTTGGGATGTTATATAACACATGCCTCAGATACAACCAAATGTCGTCTAGTGCCAACTTCTCATTAGTCTACCATAAATAGTATAAGCCATGGGTATCTGGTTCTACAGCTTCTCGCATCGTTCCTCCTGATCAACACACATCACATCCTACCTAGATTCGCATCACAGTCTATTGCGGGACGTCCGTCGCCGAATGCTCGATGTACCTTCCTCGCTGTAACTCGTCCCAATACCCGAATCCTTATGTTGTACATCCTCGTCGTCTTTGTCGTCATCGAAGCTCCCATCATCTTCGTCATCAGCATCGGCTCCTGCTCGAGGAATTTCTGACAGGGGCTGTTCGGGATCCAGTTCTGGCTTGATATCCGGCTCATACTTGAGAGGTTGTTGCCTCCCATACGTAGGGAATGTCTCTTCGCGATCCGTGTAGTCATTTTCATGATCATCTCTATGCCCCTCGAGTCTCCTGGCTTTGGTATCGTCCTCTCCAGGCGGCGATCCGGAAGCGACACTCCACAGCCCCCAAGCCACACCCATGAATAGAACCTCAAAGGCCCAGAAAACAACAGTCAGAGCCAGGAAGGTCGAAATGCGGTAATGCACCATCATCCAACGAAGTCCACGAAGCTGGGCTGTGAGCTGCAGGTAGGCATGATAAACCTGGATAGTCTGTCCCGCCTCCACCTCAATGTATACCGACTTGGGTAATACCGATTCTTTTGGGAACAAAACTCGCTCCGCCAATGGGATGGTCATTGAGTTCGTGCTGGATCCTGGTGTGAACAGGTGGTAAATTAGAAACAGGACACGGGATGCTACAGACACGAGCGGATCCACGTATGGAAACAGAGCAGGCCTGCGGGAGCTAAACAGCACATTGGCGCCCCCAAAACCTTGGTGTAACGACGCATGTCGTTCAGCCTCGGTGTAAAGCTCAGAATCAGCTTTGGAATCGAGCATGTGCAGGCTAATCATAAAGTTGCCGCGCTCCACGTTCGGGGTTGAGCGCGGCATTGACAGTACCAAGGACACATCGTACTCTTGCTGCGTTTTCATAGGAGGCGTTTGTAGCGATGTGATCCCATATGGATTAATTCCAGAGCTAAGGCCAACAGCGTCAGTGAGCCAGACAGACTGGTCGCGACATCAGAGCACGTACCCATATTGTAGATGTACTGGCAAAGTCACAACCTCATGAGGTAGAAAATTCTGGAAGAAGAGCACTGACGCAATGGAAGCCGTGCAGAATAGAGTGGCAGCGGTTGAGACGAGGAGAACGGTGTTAACAACTGCTCGTTGGACAGGCTTAGAAGTGACGACACGGGCAGTTTCTTGAAGAGTTTCCTTGGGTTCGATTAGTTTTTGTGCAATGAAGTGAATGTCATGAGCACAACTCACCATGATGAACCTAACTAACTCATCAACTCGGATGAGGTGAAGTTAGATTGAGAGAAGGGAACAAGAGTGGCACACGACAAGGGAGGGAAAGCCAGCCCAAGGGAGTGAGATAGTGAGCAAGCGAGTGGCATGTGAAGGTGACAAAATGGACAGGGATGGACAAGGAAGCTACCTCTAAGCTCTGACAGCTCCAACGTCATACATAGGTAAGGTAGGGTCCAGGGAGCTCACCAATTTACTATTGGATACCTACTGTAATTGCTTTACATGGTAATTCAGTCACAATTGAAATTAGAATTTACCGCAAAGAAAATTGGTTCTTGTTCAAATTCAACATTAGGAAATAGGGATTCTCTAATAGTAATAGTAATAAAAGCAAAAGAAAGAGCATTCATTTCAATCTTGCCCAACAATCATAACATCCTTGAACAACATACTGGGCTCCTTCCATCCGGACCCAATCTTCATGCCAAATAAGTGAAGCGCTGTGTTGAGAAACAGCGAAACGAAAGGTATAATAAATCAAGTCGTCAATCAAATCCATCAATGCCTCAAATACAAAAGTCAAAACATAATCATCAGGAAGCGTCGCGCAAATGATCCGCCGGGTCGCTTATATCACAAGAAACTCAGCATGCCGCAAGATAATTACTTGGGACCAGCCCGACACTTCCATCTCCGCCATGGACTTCTGCTTCCCACCATCCATCATCCTGGTGACGTAGGACAGCAAGATAATCGCCCTTGGCAAAGCCCAGCTCTTCAGGAATGGCGGCCTGGTACATATACAGAGCGCGTGCTGGAAGATTCGTGTCAGTGTCGTATCAATACCATGAGATCAGGAGTGAACTTACCATAATGCAGAATAGCTCGACCATCTGGGGTATATAGTCGCGAAGGATCGGCAACACTCTGGCTGCGTTGACGAGTGCTGCCGTCATCATAGTAGCTGTTAGCTCTGGAAGCAGGGCGGCTGCCTCGACTTCTCACAGAACCATAAGGGTCAGAGACTGGTGCTAGTTGAATTGCCATGTCGCTGCCTGCATAACCACTTCCGGGTCGACTCTGCTGGCCATAAGGTGAAGGGGAAGGGCCCCGGCTGGCAGGCGACTGGGGGTAGTAGCCTTGGGCGGAGCCGTTCTTCTGAGGCGAGCTCATAACGGAAGGAGAGCGTTGGCTGGCAGCATAAGGGTTCGGAGACACTGATCTATAACTCATGTTGTCGTTGATAGGTGGCTGAGGGGAAACGCTCCTAGCCGGTGCGGGCGAGGTGGCTCTCGGCATATCCGCGCCTCTGGTACCGGGCCGTGAGCCCGGCGACGAGCCGTAAATACCGGTTCCGCCACGGGACATGTCACTTCCCCTTGTGCCGGGTCGCGAGAGGGGAGTGGCATTGAAGGCACGCGTGTCCGCGCGAGACATATCAGTTGCCCTCGTTCCTGATCGTCCAACAGGTGCTGTGCCGTAACCGCCAGCTTCGCCTCGGCCCATTTCGGTACCGCGAGTGCCAGGACGAGACATGGATGCTGAACTATAGCTTCCCGATTCGCCTCTACCGTGCGTAGCGGTTCTGGTGGCAGGTCGTGAAGCTGTTGGTGGAACACTTTGGCTCAAGGATGGCTCTGTTCGTTTAGTCTCGGTGGCACGAGTGTTGGTTCTTGAAGCAGTACTGTTGAATGCTCCCGGTGAGGTGGCTCCATTCTCAAACATGCTGCGTGTTTGCGAGGTGGCCTTCTTTGTGGCCTCCTTCATCGCCCTTGAAGTGACAGCGGGGGGCGGAACACCCAAGCGTGATGCCGGATTTTGATACGATGGTGGAGGTGTTCCTCTCTTTGCAGCTGCAACATCAGGATTGGTCGCGGTCGGTACTGTTCGATTCGCAGAAGCTTGTCGTGAAGTAGCCTCAGACCCCGGAGCAGGTGATGCGAGGCCGGAATAATGATCGGCTGACACCCTCATCGACGAATTCTGACCCAGAGTAACACCCTTGAGTTCGGCGAGAGCAAGTGCGATAGGATCTGTCTCTTCTGCTGGTTCTTGAGTTGTGGCAGCAGCGCCAGGCTTCTTCTTCGTATCAGGTGTTGAAACTGAGAAGACATTCTGCCCAACACCGAGAGCCAGGCTAGCGTTGGCATCGATTGGTTCAGGGCTCTGAGTGCGTTCCTGGGTCGCCACATTGTTCGTTGACTCTTGAGTCTGTAACTGAGGTCTACGAACCGGGCTGGTCGAGTTTTGTGTGCTTGGTGCGTGCCAAGTGTTCCTGTTTGATTGTTGAAGTTCCTTCTGACTCTTGCGTCTGAAGGGACTGTGGTTCTTCAAGAAACCACCGCTCTTCTTCTTAGCTACTAGCTTGACTGGGCTAGGAGTAGGGGC